>PVKU01003732.1:127105-168677 GCA_004027475.1 Anoura caudifer
AAAAAAAAAAAACAAAAAAAACAAAACAAAAACCCAACGCCAAGCATGGCTTAAAAGGGAGAAGAGACCAGGGCCCCAGAGCTAATTCATCTGAGCGACCAGGAGGTGGTCAACCTATTAGATGCAGAGCTCATAGCACTGGTAGCTAACCTATCAGAAGCATAGTTCAAAGCTCTGGTGATTAGGAAGCTCACAGAATTGGTTGATTTTGGTCACAAATTAGAGGAACAAATGGAGGCTACAATAAGTGAAATGAAGAAAAATGCACAGGGAACCAATAGTGATGGGAGGAAAACTGGAACTCAAATCAATGGAGTGAACCAGAAGGAAGAAATAAACAACCAAAGAGAAAAGAAGGAAGAAACAAGAATTCAAAAAAATGAGGAGAGGCTTAGGAACCTGGACAGGACATCTTTAAATGTCCCAACATCCAAATTATAGGGGTACCAGAAGGGGAAGAGGAAGAGCAACAAGTGGAAAACTTATTTGAACAAACAATAAAGGAGAACTTCCCCAATCTGGCAAAGGAAATAGACTTCCAGGAAGTCCAAGAAGCTCAGAGAGTCCCAAAGAAATTGGACCCAAGGAGGAACACACCAAGGCACATCATAATTACATTAGCCAAGATTAAAATGAAGGAGAGAATTCTAGAAGCAGCAAGGGATAAAGGCAAAGTCACCTACAAAGGAGTTCCTATCAGACTGTCAGCTGATTTCTCAAAAGAGACCTTCCAGGCAAGAAGGGGCTGGAAAGAAGTATTCCAAGTCATGAAAGGCAAGGACCTACATCCAAGATTGCTCTTTCCAGCAAAGCTGTCCTTTAGAATGGAAGGGCAGATAAAGTGCTTCTCAGATAAGGTCAAGTTAAAGGAGTTCATCATCACCAAGCCCTTATTATATGAAATGTTGAAGGGACTTATCTAAGAAAAAGAAGATAAAAAATAGGACAGTAAAAAGACAGCAAACTCACAGATATTAACAACCACACCTAAAACTAAAGCAAACTAAGCAAACAGCTAGACCAAGAGCAGGAACACAGAAATGGAGATCACATGGAGGGTTTGCAACAGGGGAGAGAGAGGAGGATAGAGGGAGAAAAGGTACAGAGAATAAGTAGCATAGATGGTGGGTAGAAAATAGACAGGGGGAGGGCAAGAATAGTGTGGGAGAAGTAGAAGCTAAAGAACTTATGAGACATGGACATGAACTAAAGGGGGGAATGTGGGTGGGAGGGGGTGTGAAGGGTGGAAGGGAATGATGGGGAGAAATGGGACAAGTGTAATAGCATAATCAATAAAATATAATTAAAAAACATTTAAAAGCACTTGAGAGCTAATGATAAGTTATATGCCCTGTAGTTAACTTCTTTACTGATAACTGCAATGTCTTCTCTTAATTTTTCTCTAGTCTGATTTTACTGTTTTTAAAAAAAGATTTTATTTATTTATTTTTAGAGAGAGGGGGAGGGAAGGAGAAAGAGAGGGAGAGAAACATCAGTGCATGGTTGCCTTTCACGCGTCCCCAACTGGGGACCTGGCCCGCAACCCAGGCATGTGCTATTCCTGGGAATTGAACTTGTGACCCTTTGGTTGCAGGCCCATGCTCAATCCACTGAGCTACACTGGCCAGGGCTGATTTTACTTTTAATTCTTATTACTGAAATTAAGTGAAACTGGAAAGTATATCTTCTTTAGTCATACAATATTTTCTTAGTACATAGCATAATTTTACATAAACCATTTGTAGTTCAGTATTTAAAAAGGCATAGCTCATTTGAGTATATCTTAGTTTTCCATCTAATCAAGCTTCCATTGGATGACTGGGTGTTTGTAGGGAGTCCAGAGGAATATTGTGTATCTTTAGGCTTTTTTAAATCTTTTTTTAAAATATGACTTGGTGGTTCAGAATCACAGGATTATACCTAGGCTGCATTGTGAAAGTAGATCAGCCTACTCCAGGCATATAAGAAGCTAGATATGGATATTCTTTGCCGATTGTATGTAGTGAAGGAATTACTGTAAGTGAACATAAAATATATACTGAATCTTACTTCAACATTCTTTTGACACTTAGTCTATATTAGAACATAAATTCAAATTGCTTACTGTGTTTTTACTTGTGAGGCTTATAAGTGTGCCTAGAGGTTGTTTAACACAATGTATAAATGAGTATAATTTACATAAGTGCAATAAAATGCCTGATTTTCTATTCTGTATTGGGATGAACAAATTGATCACTAGAGAGTACAATGAGTAGAATATCTACTCGAACCAAAGAGTCTTTAAATTTGCATTTTTAATTGAATAACATCCTAAGAGCTCTTCTAAGAAAAGGAGAATTTACTGAATTCTAAATAGAGTTGAATGTCACCACGTATCAACTCCATATTTTTTAATCTACTGAAAGGAAACTTTACTTTTGAAGGCTGATATATTTTCTTAAAGATTTGTATTTATTTTTTGATAGAGGGGAACGGAGGGAGAAAGAAGGAGCAATGTGGGTTGCTCCTCGCGTGCCCCCTACTGGGGACCTGGCCTGCAACCCAGGCATGTGTCCTGACTGGGAATTGAATTGGCGACCCTTTGCTTTGCAGTCTGGTGTTCAATCCACTGAGCCACACCAGCCAGGGCTGAAAGTTGATATTTTTTTACAAATTAAAGTACTGCTTCATAATATGTGGTAAAATAAAATGTGCAAGGCATATTGTGTGCCAGAGACTGTGCTAGGCATGGGGGATTAAACATAGATGAATACAGTAATAACCAGGTCTTTATAATACATGAATTGTACATGTATCCAAACATATTATGGCAGGTAGGCCTATCAAGGTAATAGATGACTATGCTCAGTAAAGAGGTGATATGGCAGAGGGAGTAATTAACCAAGACTCATAGGGGTGAAAAGTCCAGAGAGGAGCTTAACAGAGGATATAATGCCTAATATTACTTATTGACACTTAGCACGGGTCTTCTCTTTAATGCCCCTCTACCTTTACAGAGGTTAGAAGGTTAAAAACTGTTATAGATTCACTACAGTGAAAAGTTTGCAAAGCAGGGGAGAATAAATTTTCCTTTAGCAGTGATGACATACAAGGATCCAGCAAACATTGGCTTTGAAGGTGCTCGGACCCCCTGTTTCACTGCAAGGCATCGGCCTTGCTGCTGGGGCAGCTGGGACATTGGCGGTGGTTTTTGTAGCTTTCTGACCCCCCAGTCTCAGCAGCAGCTCTCCATTTTTGGATTACACCTGCTGTGTCATGACCTGCAAGCTTACTGGTGGCCTCTGACTCATGCACCTTTAACCCTTTCAACAGTTTTGTTGGCGCTTCATTTCCTGCATTAAATGCCTTCCCGTGGGGCACATCCAGAGTGGCTTTTGTTTTCCACATTGCACTCCGACTGATACAGAGGTTTGGAAGATGAATAGGAGCTCACCCAATGCACAAAGGAAGAAAGGTCCATCCCACTCAAAGCAAACACAGTGAACAGTTAGAGGGGAGCATGAAATATTGCCCCCCATTAGTTTGTGTGGTATGTAAATAAGAATCAAAGTTAAGTCATTATTAATGCAGTATAAGAAGGTGGGAGAGATAGGAAATGAGTTTGGTGTGTCAAAAAAAGAGATTATGTTGTGACTTATATGCTTTGTCCACAGCTGGCATTAAGTAGCTGCTGAGTTAATTTAACTGGAGAGTGGTGCCAGGAGGGCTGTATTTTCAGGTAGCCTGTTCTCACGACTCTCTGGAAGGTAAACTGGGGGAAGGTGGTTCAGAAAGGAGGGAAGACCCAGGGAAGCTTGTGGAGTAACAGATTATCAAAGGGAAAAGTTTATTCAGGTTTAGGTCTTTGAGTCCAATTATTGTTATTTTTTTTTTCATGAGAATGTTCTTAAGAAAATGCATAGTGCTAGTTTGATTTCCAATAACCTTCCATTTTAGAAAGAATTAAGGTTTCTGAAAAATGATTTTTCATGCTCAGAGTACACCTCCTTTCTTTGCTATCTGAAGAATCTTCAGCTTCATGTATTTTAGATTTTCTTGAAGAATATGTGACAGGAAAGAGCCACTGATCTGTATAGAAAGGGGATATTTTTTTGTCTTCTTCATATTTGCATCAATTTAAATGAAAAGTTCTTTTTAAAGCATTACATTTATTTATCCGAAACTTAATTTCTTTCTTTTTTTATTGTTCAGTTATAGTTGTCTCAACGCCTCCCTCCCCCATTGTTCTCCCCTTATTTTTTTGTAGGTTATTGTAGCGCATGGTGAGAGAAGTGCAACGAGAACACAAGATCTGGGGACCCTGGGGAAGAATGCACCGGGCGATTAGAACCAGGGTTGGCACGGTTAGTCCTGGGCATATAAAGATGCTGCCAAGCTGCTCAAGGAAGCTGTTAGGGTTGCTGCGTTTGCTCACTCCACACCTCCGTTTCACAGTTTTCACACAGCACTTGGCAATGAGCCCCTAACTTCTTTTGCCTAGCCCAAGAGAGGCTGAACAAATAACACAGAACAACACTAAGACACCAAATGTCAGCAAAAGAAATTGAAAACTGTCTGTCTTTACAAAGGCAAACAAAAGCAAGGAAATATTTTTCTTTATACAGATTCAGACGTCTAAAAAAGAGGTAGTAGGAAGTGGTTTATGTTTGGGTGGTTGTCTTAGTGTGGGCTGCTCTGACAAAATAAAACAAAGGTTGGACAGCTGATAAACAAGAGAAATTTCTTTTTCACAGTTCCTGAGACTGGAAGTCTGAGATCTGAGCGTGAGCACGCTGCACGTCTGCTGAGAGCCCTTCTTCGGCTGTACACTCCTGACTTCTCGTCATGCCCTCCTCACGGGGCAGAGAGCAGAGAGAGGGAGCCAGCCCTCCCCAGACTCTTGTGAAACCACTAATCCACCCATGGGTGTTGCACCCCCAGGACCTTTCTAATCTTAATCTCCCAAAGACCCCACCTCCAACACCTAGTGGTTCAACATATGAATGGGGGGGGCAATAAACATTAAGTTCATAGCAGTAGGTCTCTTCTTCACCCTTGATAAAGATGAACCTTGCCTAAAGAATATTCTCTCTTTTGTAAGCAAGGCCTTTCTGGCCTTTTGCAGAGAAGCAGAATTATTTGCCAATGGACATTTTTTAATAAATGGGCAATACTACATGTAAACTAAAATGCAATGCATATTTACTTTCTAGATAAACATCATTTTAAAATAATCCATTATGTGTCAGTTAAAGAATTCCTTAAAGAATCATTCTTTAAAAATGAGCATTTCTACTATGGAATAAAAAGCAATAATTTTGTAAATTACTAACTGAAGCAAAGAGGGATATTTCAGAATAATTATTGTATTGTGGGGTTCTTATTTTAATTTTCAATCCTGTATAAACAAGGTTGGGGAACTCCTTAGCCATATTTTCCCCATCTTTCACCATTGTGGTTTCCTAGTCACCCTTGATGAACCATGCCAATCTCTGAAAGAATGCTGATGTATTAGATCTTTGAATAGGAAAGTCAGAGTTTTTGGTTTCCTCCATACAGTTGAAGAAGGCTTCATAATTGATCCATGTCACAGTAATTGCTTTGTCCTTGCTGACAACTGCACATATTCCTGCATTTTGGGGACTGGAGGGTTTCTGTCTCTTGTTAATGTCTAGGGCAGTCATTTCCTTTTTTTTGCATTGGCGCTCACTGGATATGCGCTTTGTTGCTCTCTGCTCAGGGACCTCTCAGATCTTTGAAATCCCAGTGTTGCTCTCTCATTATTTACAACGGTGAGAGATATTGTCGCTCCTGGGTTTTTGGGAAGAAGAGGAAAACTTTTAAGATGAAATGACTCTCCTTTAATATGTCTTGATCCCTTCACGATGTTAAAACTGTGGCTTTATAATTCACATGTCAGGTTATTAGTAAGTTTGGAACTGTAGCAACTTGGGAGGTTCTTTTTAACTGTTTCATGGTTATTCTGGGCTTGCTGTAATCCTTTAGGCAGACCACGCACCATCCCCAAATCATGATGCTTTATTTCCTTCCTGCTCGATCACATAGTTCCTCTGCCTGAAATGCCTTTCGGCTTCGTTCCTTACTTGTCACCATGCTGCCGGTCCTTTGAAATCAAGTTAAAAGAGCTCTGTCTCTATGAGGCCTTTTCTACTAACTCTAGATTTAAGTCATCCGGTCCTCCTTTGAAATCCTGATCCCTTAATTTTACTATGCTGATGATTTCTAAACCAGGGGTGTCCAACCTTTTGGCATCTCTGGGCCACACTGGGAGAAGAGTTGTCTTGGGCTACACATCAGACACACTGCAACACACAATCACAACCCCCCCCCCCCCCCCCCCCCCCCCCCGCCCAGCGTTTTAAGTATATTTACGATTTTGTGTCGGGCTGCTTTCATGGCCTTGCTGGGATGCATGTATACCACTAAACTATAATTTTTGGTTATTTGCCTATCACTCTTATTATCCTGTACAAATACATCTGATTTTGTCCCTCAAAGGTTTTTAAGTAGTTAACTCTCTTGTTAGAGGTAAGCTCCTGAGAACAAGATTATTATATGTATGATTGTGTTAGTTATCATAACATATATTTCCAAATCATAATAGTTTAAAACAGCTGGAGTTTATTCTCAGTCTCAGACGCTTCCGTGTGTGCTCTGACTGGCAGCCTTCTGGACGGTGACGCAGTGACTGGGCTCTTTCCGTCTCGGGGCACTGTCATCTGCAATGCAGACGGTGTGGCGTTCGCATCTTAAAATATGCAAATATGGAATTCCTATGATGCACACGTGCGACTAATATAATATTGTATGTCAACTCTAATTCAAAAAAACCAAAACCAAAATCAAAGCCCCACGTGGCTCCTGAGGAGACCATGTTTTAAGGACGAGAGTGTAGAGACAGCGCATGTGCATCTTAACCAGCTGGGCTCAAAAGGGTTCACTGCTCTTTGGCTCACGTTCCTCGTCACCGGGTCATAGCAGGGTGCAAAGGCAGACCAGGAAATACAGCCTCTGAGTAGATGACACTTTCCTAGACAGTGTGGGCTAGGGACCCAGATCTTTGTCGGACAGGTGCCTCTGCCGCATTGATCCAGGCTGTGACACGGCCTCCCACAGGAGGCGCTTTATATATGTTTGTTGAAAAAAGAATGACTGAATAAAAATCGTGTACCAGGTCAAGGGTAAAGGCAATTAGAAAGTGAGAGCGTGCATTTTATGGCTCCTGGATGTAATAGTTCACAAACTTCACGTGGGTGGTAGGGTAGCTGTTTGCTTCTCAGGGAGAAATGATCAGTTTGGGGTTCCTCTGTGCTCTTTAACCAAGTCTTGATCCAAAGGTCACAGATTATTCTACAGAGGTTTGATAAATACTTATGAAAGTATATAGTCATCTTTTTAAGAGTACATTTTAACAGTTAAGTGCTTTAAAAATCACTTGTTTGACCAAAATACATTTTAGAAGGTATGTTTCTAATTTATAAAGTAATTGTTCCCACTGCTGGATAAACATCCACATGTTCTAATGATTAAAGAGGTATTCCATTATCTTGGGAAAGGCTTAGGTTTTTTAGAGGCAGGGACAGAATCACATAATTCCTAAGGGAATGAAGTGGTTTTTTCTCCGCATAGGAAAGATTCATTGGTACTGCTTTTGCTGTTTTTTTTTTTTCCCCTATCAGAAGGCAATAGATAGGATATCTATTCAAGGTGTATAGTGTTACAAAGTGACAAGATGTCAAATGCATAGGCTAAGGGAAAGCATCTCTTAATGCAACATGTTTTTTAGAAGCTTCTAGCATCCATTAAATGGTACAAGTGAACAAAATTGATAGTTGTTAAAAAAATATTAAAGCTCCAGCCATGGTATGCTTAGAGTCTCCAAGTAAAACAGAACACTTTAGATCTGAACTTCCACTTCATTTTATGCGTGTGTTTACTCAGGAACTGTTATGCCTTATCACTTTTATTGTTCTTTTATCACAGCTATGTGAAAAATTGCTGTTGCAGTAGTGTTCATGTTTTTAGTAAAATACATTTTATTTCATGCTATGAAGCAGATTGCTAATGTTTGCTACTTTTATTATTATGGCTGCATGACTCCCTCCACTCCAGTTAAGGCTGTGTCGGTATTACTCTGAAAAAATCCTTTTTATTTATGTATTTGCTTTTATTCTCTGATTGCTTTAGCTAAGCAGAGGTGAATCTCAGAGCTCATGCTAAGTTAAAAAATTGGACAGATAAAACCTAAGCACAATCACTGTCTATAAATTCCACACAACAAATGTTGCATCTAAAATGAAGGTAAGTTCAAAGAGGATTACTTCTACAGGAGTTGATAAGAAGACACCTTTAAATTGTGACTTAACCATTCACTTTCTCAGAACTGAGTGTGACAATATGGTATGTAAGATGTCAAAAAAATCAGATGAATTCTTAGAAAGTACACTCGGGGTTGAAACTCGGAGTACAGGCCCGGAAGCATTTGTAAAACATGAGGCGATGGGGCTTCTAGCTGGGTAATATATTTTCAACAGGGAACCGAGTTTTCTTTCCTCGCACTGATGTTTGAAAGGTTAGTGCTCATTCGTGTTTGCTGGAGTCAGGGCCACCATCAGTGCTTGGGAGCATCATTTTAAGTCTTTTTCTACATTTGGCCTGGAAAGTGCTGATACTGTTTTACTTTCCTAAGTCATCCTGTAACCAAACAAAAACAGAAGTTTGGCTACCTGTCACCACAAAAGCCAAACTTGTGAGGCAGATGCTGGTGTAAAAGGAAAGAAGGTTTGTTCAGATGCCACGTGACCTGGGAGAATGGTGGACTCCACTCTCAAAGACCACCTCATCTTTCTGCCCCCAGCAAGGACAGGGAGGGGAGGGCTTTTTAAATTCTGTTATCTTACCAGCTTTTCATGCTGCTCATACCCTATCCCGTGATATCTCTAGCTTTCTGCTGCTGGCTCTGTGGCCGGTGGGGAGACTCCCCGGCACTCTGACCGACTGTTTTAGGGTAAAAATCCTGCTTACCACCTTGTTGGTAAAACAACTGAGAAATGTAATCCAACAAACAAACATTTTACAGTTGCAGATTTAAAACTAATTTGTCTTTACTTAGTGGTAACTGACTCCCCCTGTAAATATGGACAAGCATGTGCCAGGTGAAAGTAAAAATCTGTGCTTGAGATGATGGGGTAGGAAGCATCCCAGGGTGAGAGTGACCAGGGACCATGTCCTGGTGGCTTTGCTAATGGTTTAGTTCCTGTCTTACTTTTCAACCATGTTTTCTGTTCCGTTTTAGGTACATGTATATGGTTAAAAGTATGGAGTGGGCAGGGCTTACCTGCCACCCTAATTCTGCCTCCCTGGTGAGGGGTAAGAACAGGAAAGAGGCAAAGCACAAACCTGGGGTCAGTGCTCAGGTGTCTTCTACAACCTGTGACTCTGTAACCACAGAGACCCTGGGGGCTCTTGCCTCCAGCCAGTGCTCCAGGTATTTACCTTCAATCATTCTGATGCCTCTTGACTGTCCACCTGGCCAGCAGCACTGCCTCCTACAAATTTCTAAACAGTATGGAATACTGTATTGTTATCCTAACGCAATTAGAAATTTGAGTAAAATTCTCAACCAGAACTCCTGAAGATATCCTGGCAGCACCATCCCCAAAGCTAAGGAAGGGCTGGGTAGAGACTTCCAAGTTCTCTGCCACATCTACAGTGCATTTGTTCAATTAATAAGACAGGGGCAGTGAGAATATATACCACATATAAGGCATTTTGAGAATCTGTGGTTATTTACAACTATTGTGGTTCGAAGTCTAAGAGAGTCAACATTTCAGAGCATCAGAGGATAGTTTATTAACTGGTTTCTAAGGCAAGAGGAAGTAATACATCCTAAAGCCATTCAGGAAATTGTTATAGCAAATATAGACAGATAACTGAAGAAATCATCACAGAGGCATGAAATGCTTTAATTTACATAGGAGAAAGGGGAAAAATGCTCTGCGTTTCCAGCCCAGTTCTCTGAGACTCTCTTGCATCTACAGAGAAAACACATTGAATCTGAGATTTGCTCTGCAGATTAGGGAGGGAAATTATGAACCCTGCCTCGAGGCTGCAAGCTGAGCATTACAAATAGATGCATCTGGGGTATGTTGGAAGAAGATACACTCAAAACTGCCCAAGGAGACGGAGAGAAGCCCATCTGTGTATAAAAGCTAAAATTGGGCTGCTTTTTGCTTTTGTTGTAAAAATCCATTCTGTTCAAATCCCAGCTAATGAAAATGTGCATCTGTAAATAAAAAATAAATCAAGGGAATGTATTAATCCTGCAGCAGCTGTCCACTTAACTTTACTTATAAAAAATAACTCAATTTTCTGGTCTGAATGTTCTTGCTATTTAGCAATGTGATGGCAATTTGAGGGGGACAAAATAAGTATTGAAATACGTTTATGTACAACAACCTTGGCAATCAAAGCAGCAATATAGGGACTGTACAGTTGTTTGCTTTTATAACTGGTGGATACTGGAGGTCCAGAGTCTAATCCTGGAAATCCATTACCTGGCTATTTAAATTGCTGTTATATTGGCCCATGATTTTAATTAAATTGTTTCCCTAACCCAGGACTGGCACTGTTCATTGGTCAGCTGGGCAACCTTCCAAGTTTTATAATTGGAGAACAGAAAGGGGCACCTGACCAAAAATTTCCTACCACTTGGATTCCATGGTGATGAAAATTGGTCTTTTAAATTGTTAGACTATTATTTTTTCAATAAAAGTAAGGCATTAGCTAGAATTACATAAAAATTTATTTATTTCATCTATCATAATCCATTGTAGCTGGAAATGAGGCAAGACCTCAAATAAAAATGCAACAAAATATTTCAATTCTGATGAAGAAAGAGAAAAATCTTGGAATGGTACTATCTTTAAAACAATTAGCTCTCTGAGATGGTTGAAAATTCTTACAGATCCTGGCTTGTATTCCATTGCTAGGGTTATCATGGGATGAGGGTAGGGATAGGTGCAGCTTATTAAAAATAACTTTATCCTGGCTCTGGCCAGTGGCTCAGCTGGTTAGAGTGTCATCCAGATATGCCAAGGTTGTGGGTTTGATTCCTGGTTAGGGCACATGCAATAAACAAATCGATGAATGCATCAGTAAGTGCAACAAATTGATGTCCCCGCCCCCACTCTCTCTCACCAGGAAAAAAAAGGATCATTTTATCCTAAGAGAGAAGTTCACAAATAGGATGTCTGGTTAAAGCACAGTAAAAGTGATATTGAACAAACAGCCTTAAAGACAAGGAATCGCCCAAATCAAGGACAGAATGTCTGATTCAGAACTAAAGAGACTGTAGCTCCAAATACTAATAAAAGTAAATGAAGTTGTACAATAACAGCTTTTTTTGAACTTTAACAGTTTATTTACTACCTTGTATAAATAATTGTGGACTCTCTTAATAGGAAGGATTCTGCCTTTTAACTGCCAGAGACAATCCCAGGGTTTAATGCTGACCATACTTTCTAATTTTTCAAGATATATACTTATTTATCTCTTGGGTTGTTAACCCACATTTGGTTTTCAGTGATACTGGCCAAAATGCATCAAAGAGGAAGAATTTAAAACTCAGTAAACAGTTTATGTCACATGAGCAATATTTTCATTTTCTTGTTTTTTTTTTAATTTTTAAAATAATCAGCAAAACGATTTATTGAAGCGGCTCTTATCACAGGCAGCCCTGACGGTGCAAAAGCCTCCCGGCCTGAAGACTCTGCTGTGGCGAGATTCTGTGGTGGTTAGAGAAGAAAAGTCAAGGGCTTCTCCAAGCATCTCTTCTCTTAGTCCTTTAACTTAAAATTTCCAATTCTCCTGGAGATTTGTTTATAAAGAAAGTACATTCATTTCCTTGTGCAAAATTGCTGCCTTGTTCCTTGATATCTCATTTTTCATGGTGGCCACAGCTGAAATAATTTTTCTTCTCTGTTCAGCCTGATTGTGCCCGCCATGCCTGTTGCTTCCTAAAACAATGAAATTGATGGCAGCATTTTGCGTTCACCTGACTGTTCCTACCATCTCTACCAATCCATTTTCATTTTTATGTCTCTTCATGAGAGGCAAGCAGAGGAAATCACACTTGCATAATTCCATTTCGAAATTCAGCTGGCTGTTCACAGTTTGAAGGGTGGGAACTAGGCACAGGAGGCAGCTGGATGAAGTTCAGGGTTTGCTGCGTGCTGGTGGATTTTAAGATATATTTAATAGTTTCTGATGCTGTTTTCCTAGATTTTATTTGGTTATGGTAATTAAATGTTACATAGGTACCTTGGATTTTTTTTATTTTTTTCCTCATAAGAAAAAAGCCTGTGTAAAATGGACTTGTGATTAATTGTGTTATTTTCTTTCAAATGGGAAAAATAGCCTCATGTAAACATACTTTTCCTCACCCTGCTATACTGCTAAAAATGCTAATGTTGATGGGAGTTTGTAATTGACTTATGTATTGAGCACAGAAATTATTCTGGGATCTTTTTGAATAAGCAGCACGATGCCTGTTTATCACCAAATGTTTACCTTTTCTATTAATCAGAAGGCTTATTCTGCATTCAGTTTTATACCAAATATCACATAGGACTATATTTAGAGTCCTTGGAAAACAGAGAGTGGGGTGGAGCTTAGGAGCTAATGCTTTATTGGTTATGCAATCCCAGGGCAGTGAGAGTGACAGGAAAGGGACTTGGGGAACTAAGGGAGAAAACAAACACAAGGCGGTACATTGCTGCTGAGCAGCAGTCTTTTGTCTCACAGAGGTGGTTTTCCCTCCACAAGAGGTCTCCTCCCAGGATGTTTAGAAGCACCTTGCTCCTAACTGGTCCACTCTAGGTGGCGGTGGGGAATGCAAAGCAAATGTATCCGTGGGCTGCCTCCCAACTTCAGTGTCTCCCTGGTCAAAGTAAACTCCATAGGGAGTTGACACTCTACATTTTTGGCTTATGTCACTAGGTTGTGCAGCAAGGAGTCCAGACCCCATGTCCAGTGGCTGGATACTTCACATTCTTCACCTGAGCCGGGAAGTGGTGGGAAGACACAAAGATTACGAAACTGGTGCGTTGGCCGGTGTGGTGTCTGGTGTGAGGGAGAGGCCACAGGAAACACTGGAGTGGCAGCACTGCATTGCCTGGGCAACTAACCCAGCAGGGCAGGTGTGGACAGATTCCACGCTCCTGGGCAGAGGTGTGGCAGAAGGAGGTCGCTGCACCAAAGCTGTGTGAAGCGAGCAAGAGCGACAGACAAAGTGAAAAGCCCTCCTTCCCCCTTCTGGTCCCTGACTGAAGGGGGAACCACAGGACACAGCAGCACGTCGTGTACCGTAAAGGTCAACATGGCTACAAGGGGAGGTGCCGGCCTGTCAGTTTCACCTGGGTAGAGGACAGGATTGGCTGGGGGAGCTGAACCATTTTGAAGTGCACAGAAGTTTGGGTCAGGAGATTTAAGTGGAGGGAAGGCAGAAATTTGCTCTCTTCCTCATGGGTCTGTGGCACGGATGTGCAGGTTGGAGTGCTTGTGGGCCCTGGTGGGCCCTGGAAGCCACTTGGCCAGGCAGCAGGCACTGTGCCCCATGGTCAGCACGATAGAGCGCCGACAAGCCAGCTGCTGCAGCTGGCAGTGCATCCAGGCCCCCAGCAGGGGAAGCTCAGTGGCAGTGTGGCAACACTGGTCATGCGTGGGCATGCAGACTCCAGGAAGGAGCCTGAGGTCTGACAGTGGCCAGGGAAGTAGGTGAGCTGCTGGGATGGTCATGCTGCTGCTGCCTGCAGTTCCCAAAGGATGGCATTTCTAAATGAAGAAGGAACTCTGAGTGCAGCCTGGGACTGGTCTGGCAGAGTGGTGAGGCTTTTCCTCTGGCTGTTTTGGAGGGGTGAGCTCTGAGGCAGAAGCCTGCCGTTCTTCCATATTGTGTAGTTTTTGAACAAAAGACCTCTATCCTTTTTTAGCAAACCTCTGCCTCCAGAATTTGCCTATGGGCAGCTGGCAGCTGAAGCCTGCTTTCTGTTTGGTAACAATTACAGGTTGTGTCAGCTGTAGATGGCTGAACCACACAGCGTTTTGGGCTTAGAATTAGCCTATGAGGTGATGACTTAGTGGAACAGGCTGAATAGTCCAGAAGGCAGGTGAGATGGGGAGAATCTGAGGCTATGTATTTCATGTATCTAATATCAGTATATTCCATTCTTTTTATTTTTTAGAAATTTTTCTTCTTTTTTTATTGTTGTTCAAGTACAGTTACTTCTATTTTCCTGCCACCACTTTCCCCTTCCCCACTCTCAATCCTTTCCCCCTTTGGCTTTGTCCATGGGTCCTTTATACATGTTCTTTGACTTGACCCTTTCCCTTCCTTCCCTCATTATTTCCCTCCCCCTCCCCTCTGGTGACTGTCAGTTTGTTCTTTATTTCCATGCTCTGGTTCTGTTTCGCTTGCTTGATTGTTTTGTTCATTAGGTTCCACTTATAAGTAAGATCATATGGTATTTGTCTTCTACTGCCTGACTTACTTCACTTAGCATGATGCTCTCCAGTTCCATCCATGCTGTCCCAAAGGGTAAGAGTTCCTTCTTTCTGCTGCATAGGATCCCATTGTGTAAATATACCATAGTTTTTGATCCACTCATCTACTGATGGGCACTTAGGGTGCTTCCAGCACTTGGCTATTGTAAATTGTGCTGCTATGCACATAGAGGTGCATAGGTTCTTTGGATTGGTGTTTCAAGATTCTTAGAGTATAATCCCAGCAGCAGGATTGCTGGGTCAAAAGGCAGTTCCATTTTTAGTTTTCTGAGGAAATTCCATACTGTTTCCCACAGTGGCTGCACCAGTCTGCAATCCCACCAACAGTGCACTAGGGTCCCCTTTTCTCCACAACCTCTCCAACACTTGTTGGTTGTTGCTTTGTTTATGACGGCCATTCTGACTGGTGTGAAGTAGTATCTCATTGTGGTTTTAATTTGCATCTCTCTGATGGCTAGTGATGCTGAGCATATTCCATTCTTATTAGCTGCTCTTTGCTATGCAACATAAAAAAAGTTATTTTTCCTTCTACTCATGCCTACTTGGTATATTCATTTCACCCACAGATTTTCTTTCTATTTAAATTTTATTTTATTTTTACTTTTGTTTTTCTAGGGTGGGATAACATGTCCTTTCATCCTTCTGGTCTTTTAGAAACCAACAGTATACTGCACCATGGCAAGAAAAAAGTCCACTGTTTGCTTTAGAAAGTACCAAGCAAAATATACTATTCAATGATGTATAACGTAACTTTTCAGAGATGCAATGATGATGTAGTTAATGATATTAAACTGACTTGTAATCTCATAGCGAGTATAAGTATTAACAGTTTGATCATCACAATTACTAAAAGTGCTCTGAGATCTTCTACACAAAAAAGCCAAAAAAAGTGTGAGCAATCTTATGGGATTTATAATTGGTAATATGCCCAGATCCAAGTTCGTGTGGTAGGGAGAGGTGAGAAGATTTGCTTTTGAAACAAATTGACTGTATCAAACCCGAGAGTCAGAACTAACCATGGAGTGGCCTTGAGATCTTAACTAATATTCCTGATATCTTCTGGGTCCAAAGTCCAGCCCTTTTACTTACTAGTTTGTGACTTTGAGCAATTTTGTGTCCTTTCTAAGACTTGAGTTCCCTCATCTGTAAAATGGCAATAGTGTTAGCATTTCACTGTACTCCATAAAACCTGCAGTGTTTGTTGTTATTGCTGTTATATAAAGAAAATAAATGTAATGACTTGGGTACATACAAATATTTTAGTACAGACCTTTCAATATTTGAAATATAAGACTTTTCTCTGTGAAACTCTAAAGGCTCCACAGTACCCTTGTCCTACTAAGCCTGGCAATTTTTTCAAATGATACTGGATTCAAATTATTCTTTGAACTGTACCTCACTTTATTTATCATGCAACCTGTTGCCAACTATCTGCACACAGTGCAGATTTTCATTGTTTGTTTGGATGGGATTCTCTTATAATTCTGTCAATTTCTTTTGGGTCCTATGATTTCCTTGTTTAGAAACATTCTACTGAAGCTTGTAGTCAATCGGTTGTCAAAGATTTATTGAGCAACTACTATGCATTAGTTATGATTTAAGGCATTTAAACATTTAGCTGTGAAAAAGACAGAGCTCCTAATATCCAGATGTTTATTCTAGTGACAGATGAATACATAGGAAATACACAGAGTGGGATAATTTCTAATTCTGACAGCGAACAGAAGTGGTAGTAGTGAGGAACCTGGGTGAGACTGAAAACCTTGGGAAGGAAGACCATGCCCCTGGGGGAGGGCTGACTTGTTGGGGTTCTCTGCCACTGAAGGAAGAGCTGTGTTTGTTTGTTTGTTCCTTGAAGCTGGAGATTTTTCTGTATTTTTTTGTTAACACCCCCAACATCTTTAATTTGACACTATGCCTGCTAAAGTGGTTTTTGAAAATAAGATTATTCTATTTTTCCCAGTTCTAAGCTTCAGTGCTTGCAAAATCCCACCACTGAGTTAGATTATTGCAATGTTCAATAAATGTCTTTATCATGGGCTGACATGTTTCAGATGCCAGCTTTTGGTATGCAGAAATATCTAGTTAATTTCTCTAATGGTTTTTCCAAAGGCCTCTAAGTTTGAATATTGTATGATCTAGCATACATTTTAAATTCCTATCTAACTTTTAAAAAATAAAGGCAATAATTTATTTTAATGTGTTAATTACCAGGTGTGGGACAAGTCAGAAAGTATAGTTCCCCACAGGCAATTGTAGTCATTCATTCATTCAAGGAATATCATGGGCCCTTCTAAGCGCCTGGCACTGTTCTGGGTGCAGGGGATACTGTGCTGAACAAAATGGAATAAAAAGCAAACCCTGCTCCGACAGACTTAGTGAGGGCTACTATTTTTAGAAGTCCTCGAAACATTAAAAAAATAGAGGGACTGTGGCAGAAGAGGCAGGAAGCAGGAAATTCATAGAACAAAGCATTTTGGTTAGAAACATGAAAGGAGATGGAATTTTTGATACTAAAAATCTAAATCTTTCCTGAGTTGGGTAGTGTTATGGATTAAACTGCATCCTCCAAAAAGATCTGTGGAAGTGTTTAACTCCTGGTACCTGTGAATGTGACCTTATTTGGAAACAGGTTTTTTGTAGATGCAACCAAGTTAAGATGAGGTCATTAGGCTGGTCCTGAATCCAATATGACTGGTGCCCGTATTAGAAGAGGAAAATGCCATAAGACAGAGAAGCACAGGGAAAATTCCATGTGATGACAGGTATCCAGGTGATGTGGCTGCAAGCCAAGGAATGCAAGGATCAACAAGGAAGCGGCAAGGACGCGTGCTACTTAGAGTCTCAAAGGGAGCATCATCCCTATGACACCTTGACTTTGGACTTCTGACCTGCGGAACTGTGAAAGAAAAGATTTCCCTGTTTTAAGTCAACCCTTTTGTTTTATTTTGTTATGGCAGCCCTAAGAAACTGAGGAAAGAGTGGAAAAGTAGGATGAAGAAGGATTCGAAGCTGCAGGTGTGTTGGGGTTGGGGTAGCCATTAAGAGCTGGTGTTGGAGAAGTTGCCTAGGAAAAGTGCTTTCTTTGCAGGACAGCCAAGAGGATTTCCTTGGCAGACTGTTCCTTTCCTAGGGCTGCTGTAACAAAACAGCACAGACTTTAATAACAAATTTATTTTCTCACAGTTCTGGAAGCTAGAAGTCCAGGATCAAGGTGTTCACAGGTTTGGTTTCTCTGAGGTCTCTCTCCTTGGCTCGCAGATGGCTGCCTCCTTGCTATAGTCTTTTTCTGCATGCATTACTGTATCCAAATCTTTTCTTGTAAGGATATCAGTCAGATTCAATTAAAGCTTTAAGAATATGACTGATTAAAGGAACAGTCAATTGTAGTGATGAGGAGTGTAAGAGGTTAGACATGCAGTTACAGAAGTAGAAAGCATGTCTTACTCTGCTATTTATAAAAAGTGCAGTGTACCAGACGTCGTTTATTCCCTGAAAACATTATTCTGGTGTGTTTTTATAAGAAATGATCAGCAAGGCTTGCTTCTTAGAGATTTTATGGGTATAAGGATGGGTGCCAGGTATATGGTGTAGCCGGAATCTATCTGCCTTTTCGTTCCTAGACACCATTAAGTGCAAAGTCAGGAGCCATGGCCAAGGCCAGTGCTGGGACCGCTTGGATGGTGTCACTGCCCGATGGAAGGTAATAGTCTGTCAGTGCACAGGGTGGGGCAGAAGTGGGTTTACAGTTGTTCACATGAAAAATAATACAGCAATTAATAAATAATAACACAAGAATGAACTGTGTTTTGCATACTCACAATTGTAAACCTACTTTTACCTCACCCTGTACATTATTTGGTATATAAATACATGGCGTAGTACTTTGCAAAAAAAAACAAAGGATGACAAAATTTAGAATAGTGTATACATCTGGGGGGCGGTCTATGGAAATGGACTAGGAGAAGCATGCAGAAGTAAGTGTAAATTATTAATAGATTTATGGTTCTTCCTTTGAAGTGATTTTTTTGGAGGGGGTGTCATACGTAGCCCAGTGATGATATGTGTCGCCAACCAAGGACTGCTATGATTAAAAAACTCTGTTTACCTGAGATTTTTTTTTAAGTCTTCAAGTTTTCACAACATTCAGGGTACTATTCAACACAAGACAGGCTGTTTCAAAAGAGTCTTTTGTTTTTTTCCAATTTCTTTTAGAGTTTGTATTTGTTGTGTGTTGGTAAGGGGGAGAAGAAAGAGAATGGAGAGCCAGTGGGCCAGTGAAAAGAGGTGTCTCCAAGTCTTCTCTGTGGCTTCTGTCGTGGACAGAAGAGCAGTTATTAGAGCCTGGGCATTTTCATTTATTACATTCATAACTGCATCTCTTTGCAAACAAGCTCAGGAAGGTTCATAATTTCGTTCAGATGTAAATTGGAATAGTATGCGTAGTACTTCTCAAATTGTAGCGTGCATAAGAATCATTCAAAGTGTTAGAAAAAAAGATTTGAATTCAGTAGACCTAATTGGGGTTAGGGAAACCACATTTTCAACAAGCCCCCAGGTGATTCAGTACATTTTGAGAAGCACTGTGATAGAGCGAGAGAGCCCACAGCTGGATACCGCACAACACAGCTAGGCAGTCCTTGTCAGCACATTCATGGCCATATGATGGGTTAAGAATATGAACTTTTTCAAATGGCCCTACAATGTCCTGGTAAATGCCAAGTGTTGACTAAATCTAAAAGCCTACACCTCACGCCTCGCCAGTTATACCACATCTAACAACAAGCATTTTAGGAATCATTTTAGGCTGATGAGAACACATAAGGGAGTGATGTGAAAAGGTGACAGATCTCGCTGGATACAGAGTGAGGAACACTTTCTGTCCCTGCAATTTCCTTTCCCCTCCCACCTCTCCCGTGAGACAGCTTGGCACGGTCTTTGAAGTTACTGATATTCAAGCAGCCGGGGCCACCCTGATCTTGAACACTCTTATCCCTACCGCATGCAGACTTGAGGGCATTGGCTAGACACAGTACACAGGGTGGGGAAAAGTAGGTTTACAGTTGTGAGTATGGGAAACACAGAGTTTATCCTTGTATTACTATTTATTAATTACTGTATTATTTTCCATATGAGCAACTGCAAACCTATTTTTGCCCTACCCTGTTTATAGTCAAAGGATATAAATAGATGTTTTATAGAAGAACATCTATTAAGAATAAACATAGGAAGAAATGCTCAACAGTACTGGTAATTCAGAAAATTCAAATCAGAAACATAAAATATAATTCCCAACTAATTTGGGAGAAAAACAAAACGAGAAATCTGGAGATGTGAAATATTGATGACAAAGGAAATGAATGTGATTTATATTTCTGGTGGCATGGCAACTTTGAAAAAAAGAGTATGGCTTTTTCTTGTAAAGCTGCATAGAAACACACTCTGTAACCCAGTAACTCTGCTCCAGCATTGCAGAACTTCTCACTTGAGAAATGTGGACTAATATGCATGGTCACTGTGTTCATACCCCATAAGTACTGCAAAAAATGTAAATACCTATCAAAAAATAGATAAGTGAGCTGTGTTATCTGGTCTAGAAAAAGCCCAACCATTGTTGACATAATGAAAATAGTTTGTGCGACATTGATGTAACCTGGCAGCCAAGGAGAGTGGACTGGAATGTGTGTGTGTGAACAATGATGACTTCACTGTACTAGACAGTGGGGGCAATAAATGCCATTGAGAGAGCATGTGTACTGTGTGGCTGTCACATTCAAAATGACTGAGTGAGTAGAGCAACAAACCTGTTTCACGTTTTGCATTAAGCTTGAACTTTCCTCCTTGGATGAGTCGGAAGGCCGCAGCTGTGGGCAAGTGGTGACTGGCAGCTTCATCACAACAACGTGCCCACTTGTGCATCATGTTTCCTGAAGGGTTTTTGGGGGAAACATCAAGTCACCCAGGTGACTCAGCCCCGCTATAGCCCAGATATGGTGGCCTGTGACTTCTGACTCTTCCCAAAACTAAAATCGTCTTTGAAAGGGAAGAGATTTCAGACTGTTGATGAGATTGAAGAAAATACGGCAGGGCAGCTGATGGTGATTGGGAGAACTGTGAGAAGTCCCAAGTGGCCTTCTTTGAAGGGGACTGAAATGTCATTGTTCTATGTGCAATGTTTCTTGTGTCTTGCATCTTTAGTAAATGTCTATTTTTCATAGCACATGGCTGGATACTTCCTGGACAGGCCTTGTATATCATAATATAATGGGATAAGAGAGTGATAATGAACAAATATTGGCTACAGGCAACAACATGAATGAATAACACAGTGGAAAGTCAAAATGGCATATTCCAGAATACTATATAGAGTTATAAAGTCATAAACTCTTTTATTAGGTTAAAAAACAAAGTAAACTGAACAATATGTATTTTGTGCTTTTCCTTATTGGTTTCTGGGGAATCTTTATATATTTTAATACTAATTAATCCTCTGTCAGTTTTATGTGTTGTTGATATTTTCTCTAAGTTTTAGCTTGGCATTTCACTTTTATTAAAATGTCTTTGGTGAATAAAAGAGTTTGATATTAATATAATCAATTTCATCATGTTTTATTTTTTTTTTTGAGAGGGAGAATTTTCTGTCTGTCCTTCCATACCTCAAGGACAGAAAAATATTAACTACAATTTTCCTCCAGTTTTTTAAAGGCTGCTTTGAACATTAATGTTTTAATATACTTGGAGCTGACTTTTATGTTTGGGGTGAGGTTAAAAACTCTATTTTTATACGGATAATATATTTTTAAAGCTCTTTTTGTTAACACAATCCTTCCTTTTTCCACTGAATAGTCTGACACCTCTACCACCTATCAAAATTTCATGCATAGCCTCTTATTTCTGGGTTCTGCTCTTTTCCATCGGTCAGGTTTCCTTTCCTTATGCTAACATCCTGTTGCCTTCATAGCATTGTGATAAGTCCGTGTACATGGTGGGGTGCATCTCCTTTGGCTCTCTGCTCTTCAATAGAAATTTCAGAACAAATTTTTAAAATTCTGTAAAAAGCCCTGTTGGCATTTTGATGGGAGATACTTTAAATTTATAAATCAATTTGAAGAGAACTGGCATTTTTATGCTACAAAGACTTCCCATCCATGAGTGTGGGGATAGAGCTCCATTTATTTAAGTCTACTTCAATGTTTTTATTAAAGTTTTGTAACATATCATTTGTAATATACATATTGTAGCTTCTGGTGCTATTTTAAATACTGTCTTAAAAACATTTTCTAATTCTCTGCTCTGTTGTATTTTTCTCATGGTATCACATGCAGAGATCATACACACCCACCTCTACCTCATAGGTGGGGATAATTTTTTTTACTTGATTTACCCACACTAAACTTACACCTTTCCTCCACTCCTTGCAACTAATAAATATCTGTGAGGGGACATGAAGACCTCACAAATACCGTTCCCCTCAAGTGTTTGTTATCAGAGTAAGTCTCAGATTCATCTTACCCTGCTGCGGGGATTAGCGTATAGCTGTATCCCTGGGTCTGTGGCATCTGTGGGTAGCTTTGTCCTATCCTGGTCTGCTGGCACAATGTGGCTGTCTGCTCTCCTGGTCCCTGTGTACTTATACCCAGCAGCTCAGGTGCCACCTCCCCACTTCTGGCAGTTGCCTGGTCTTTCCAGCCATGGCCTTGGGCAGTTCGGTTTAGTCTTTGGGCTCCTAATTAACCTTTTCCCACCATTTGCTGTTTAAAGCTCAGGTCTGGATGCTCAGGTCAGTTTGTTTATGTGTCGCAGAGGAGGCTACCTTGTGAGCTTTTCTACTTCCTGTGAGACCAGAGTGCCAGATGCATGAGGTCTGGTAGTAGCAGAACAGGAAGGTTTCTCAGAGCTTCTAGTTAGTCTTGGCCTTGGAAGCCAATGACCTCTGGGAATATTAGAGTGTAATTTGTCATTACATAAAAATATTTTTCTCAATATTAAGTTAACTCATTCCTATCTGATATCGTATTTGAAGCACCAAGCATTAAAAAAATAAAAAGCAAAATTAGGTTATTTACTTCTTGAGTTGACAGATATAATTGGTTAAGAAACCAAGATGTCTCTGAAATATTAGAATGCTTCAAAGTTGAGATCAGCATGGATATTTTTTAAAACCTATGAAAGGCAGAAAACCGAGTCTTTAGATGATCTCCAGATCTAACCCTGGATGATAACATCTAGATCCTTTACAGGTTTTGAAACACAGAGGTATCATAACTTGAAAGAGGCTATAAAGTCAATTGCTATTTCTTTCACAATTTTTCTTTACTTTTAGGAAAATTACTTTTCATGTGCTTGATGAATAAAGAAAAAAACAGTTTCAGAGGGTTTTAAATTATACACATTGTGATAAATGCTAGAAAATTCTCTCCTTTTATTAAGGAGACAGTTGTAGTTCAGTTTCTTTCACTTATTTTGCAATAATACTGTCTGATTTGAAAGATTTTGGGGTGAAAACCTATAGGTAGTGAACAAAAAATATCGTTGGGATTATTTGAGTTGCTGGAGGCTGGCATTCTGTAATGGCTAGTCGCACATCACCCAAGCGGATGTCAATGCAGCTGCAGATTTTTGTTTTTTGAAAAACAGTCATTATTAAAAGGAATTGATTAGCTACATAAATTTAGTGATTCACTCATTTTGAAGGGCTTTGTAGTTCTTGAAACACTTGAGTAGCTTGGTTTTGGGTTTAAAAAAACCCCCAACTGAACAGTAATAACTTCTGTACTTTAAAAACCATTTTGAAATAGAACAAATGAGTCTACACTTGCTCTAGTCCTTTTCCTACCTGGAGGCAAAATACACATCTTATGGCTGCCATTTTTTCCCCAAATCTGGATTTATTTTAACAATGTTTCTAGAACATTGTTTTGCAATTGTGTTATGTTGTTATCTTTGGGGAACCGAATTAGTTTCCTAGAGCTGCCATAACTAATTACTACAAACACGATGGCTTGAAACAAGGGCAGTGCACTCTGCACAGTTCTGGAGACCAGAGTCTGAAGCCAAGTCATTGCCAGGGCCGTGCTCCCTCTGAACACTCTGGGGGAGAGTCCTTTCCTTCCCTCTTCAGCACCAGAGGCTGTTGATATCCCTTGGCGTTCTTTGCCCGGGGCCTGCGGCGATCCAATCAGTGCCCGGTGATCCTATTGCATTCAGGGTCCACCAGGTAACCTGGAGTAAGTCTCTTCTCTCTCCTCCAGCCTCTAGTCTCCCTGTAGTATCTGCTACTGGAAGTGTGAAGTGTCTGAGACTTGGCTGGCAGAGGTGAAAGATGTTTGCAGAGGCCCAGACACAGCACCGCAAAGCTGAGTGTACAGTGGGTGTAGGTTTGGAGCTGAGAGTCCATAGCTCTATAGCCATCTCAAACATGGTCACATTACATATCAGTGAAAAATAACACGGTGATCTAGGTCATTTTAACTGTAATGCATTGTCCTGTTTTCTTTCTGAAGCCTTGTTTAATTCACGTGGAGCGAGGGAAAGGCAGACTGCTGGGGAAGGGATGCTGCTTGTTTATGGACAGGAGAGTGGAGTGTTGGGCTAACTGCTCAAGTGACTCGGCTGCTGGACCTTTGAGGTGGAGGAGCAACACATCCAGCATTGAGGTATCAGGTTCCTGGGGCCTTCGGGGCCTGCTGTGGGGGGTGCGGGTGGATGGAGGGATGCTGTGACATCATCAGGGCATGGTGGTGGCTGCACAGAATGAGGAAGCTTTTACACAAAAGGAACAGCAGCTCTGCTCAGTCTTGGAATCAGAGCTGCTTCCAAGCGCCCCACTTAGCCGTAAAAATGGATGCAATTTGAGAAAATTATGCCCCTGGCAAGCTATTATACCAGAATGGGCAGTTTCATGTATTCCTGTTATGTTCAATCTTGAATGGCGACTTCTTTTAGTAAAAGAGATTTCCTGTTGACATCTCAGGATAGATGCTTTCCTGTTCTCTCACGCTGCCCCTCGCCTTTGCACAGTGGTCCAGCACATGAGTACTCCTCGCGTGTAGTCTCAGAACATGCCTTTTGTGCTAACTGGGTAACTTGACCTGGACCGTTTGCCTCTTGCCCCGGTGCCTGTGTTGAGGAAGGTGCAGGGCTGCAGCACCACTGCAATTCTGTAGCATCTCTCCACAGGGGAGGAGGACTTAAATGGAAACTCTGGCTCTTTGGGGATCTTTTCAGGTACCCAGGGAGTCTGGATTCCCAATACCTGCTGGGGTGTCCTGGAATGTATGGCCCTATGGCTATATATGTTAGCTAGTCTTAGCATCATTTTCTCCAAAAGTTCTTTCTGTCATCATGCTAGTTAGGACCACCGGTAGAATTTGTGCTTTCTCCCATGATTTTATCTCTCTTTCATTTTATGTTCACTCCATGGTGTTTAAAAAACCTAAACTTGTTAAAAATGTAAATTTTCAAGAGAATTTGTGCCCAGCGTTCCTGATGTGAATGCCCTCCTCAGCTTGCTGAGGCTTTGCCACTCATCCCGACTTCTCGCACAGATGCTTCCCTTGCTCTGTCCCACCCCATTGTTTTATTCCTGAATGCTCGGAAAGGGAGGGAGTGGTATGCAGGGAAAAGAAACGGAGGAAGAATAGAAGGAGGAACACTTAACCAGAAAATTTTTAACGTGTGTTTGCTAAGGGTGTTTTTTTTTTTTTCTTTCAAAGAGTTTTAAAGATTAGTAGAGGAGGGAGTGGGGAGGCAGAGGGGAACTCAGATGGAAAGGAAGAAGGAAAGGAACAGAAGGCAAGAAAGACCTCCGCTCTAGCAAGCAGGCTAAAGGATAGAAAGGGCTCATTGCTAAGCCTTCAGCCCTGGTGGACCATCCAATGGCACATTAATCTATGGGCAAGAACCTCTGAACAGAGGGTGGAGGACTCAAATCTCAAACAGGCGCTCAATGCTGCCGAATAATCCCTCCACGTTCCCCTGAATGTTTACTTGCTGCCCCTTTCTGTCTCATTCTGGGCTGACAGTTGCCCCCAATACTTCACAGAGTCATCAGATTAGAACTGTTTTATACTCACATCTGCAGCTCTATCCACTCACATGCATCGTTTGCACTGTTTTCCTTTGTTTGTTTTCTGCTTTACTGTTACCTGGAGTGTCCGTGTTCTTACCAAAGTCAGGGACACCACACTCTTTGTTCCCTGGGTGATCCCATTTCTTTTTGTCTTCTCAAAACTTTGCCTCTATAGCTCTCCCTCCTTTCTCTTATATTATCAGTTCCCTTTACTCTACTGGTTTATTCCTGTTAACACCTTACCTTAAAAACAATACAAAACATCCCATCAAATGCCTCATAGAGGTTCTTAGATTCTGCTTAATTCCTAAGGCATGCTCAGCCTCAGGATGATACTATACCTTCTGCAGTTTTCACCCAAGGTGTCTTGACATGGTGTGTTTTGACAAGATCAAGGCGTGTTGCAAATAATGTTACTATTAATTATTGTCATATTAAAATTTGTAGTTGATTTACTTATACAATTAGAGTGGAGTTAGTGTCCCTAGTAATGTCACTTGTTCACTAGCGTCATTATTATTATTATTAATTATATTTTTATTCACTGTCTTTGGTGGCAGTTAAAGAGATGGAGTGAAAGTTTTAACACTAAGAATAGGGAATGTTCTGTGTGGGAGTAAGTGTTATGACTGAAGGAAAGTTTTCTAATTGTTCCCTGAGCTATTTAATAGTTCCCCCCACTTCTCATTTTATGTAGAAAATTTCTTTGTTCACCAAGCAGGTAGTTTCAGAATTTTATTTTCTTCTTTACAGACATTCCAAGAGACTAATTTGCTTTAAAAAGTGATGTCACTAGGTCAATATTTCAAAAGAGCATTTTTGGGAATCTCACATTTTGCTTATTTTAAACAATATAGTGAATTAAGAAGGACTGGGAGCCAAACTATGAAGCCTAAACTAAAAAAGCAAAAAACAAAAAAACCCAGCTGGAACTTAAACTAATTAAACTGCCATTATTTTTTTTACTGAGCTACAAATCATAGTAATTAAAAAGTAAACAAACTAAGACACAAAAATAAATCACAAACCAACTTTAAGTTTTCTAGAACAATGACAGTAGACTATCAAAATACTCTACTGGCTGAGCCAGGATTTCATTCAGTGTGAGACCCCTGTTGAAGCCTGGGTTTTAGGTGACTCCCACTCATGCGTGAAGTACAAGCCAAGCACAGGGCAAGTTAAAGTTCCTGGATGGCATTGCTTGCTCGTACGCCCCTGGAAAGCAAAGGATAAGGTACTGTGGGGCCCTTTCACATGCTCAATAAATGTCTGTTAACTGACTCAAAAGTTCACTCTGTTACAGTTAGTTGGCTGAATTCATGATCACTGCTTAGCTCCATCTCTCGGCTATAAATTATAGGTGGTACTCACACGGTAAGAATTAGCGTGGCCTTTCTGTATCCCTTTTGGTATTATTTCTTACTCAGCTTTAACTGTTCCTTCTGAATTCCCCCTACATCTCTGAGGTGGAGACTGGGACATGTAATTCTCCACACTATGCAACATTATTATTAATAATGGGATTTACAACTTTAAATTTGAGCTTTGGTTTATGGATGAGGAAAGAATTGAGAGGTGGCAGTGCCAGAGTTTTGATCCGGTCTTAATTATTCTTATGTACAGAAGCTTAGTGTTTGGAGTGAATAAGCTTTTTTAGAGATTTCTCATCTCATTCTGGGTTAAATGATCTGCTATAAAGTGCTTCCATGCTCTGCTGATGTGTGGAGAATGATTTTTCTAAAACAGAAGACTGAAGTTAAATGTTGATCAAATGGAATCTTTAATTATTCTGGAGGTCACCAAGTACAAAGGAGTCCTGCCTTCTACTGGCAAGTCTTTTCATGACAATTGTGCATGAATTTTATTCACAACAATTATTTCCAGTTTCATTGAGAGTAGATGGTATCTGCTAATGCACATAACCACAGTCTCTGTGAAAGAAGATACTTCCTCAAAGTGCTAGAGGTCTATGCAAGAAGAAAGTATAAAAAAGAAAAGCAAAATCATTCCATTGGTCAATATCCTTGATTCCTTCTGCCAAAGAAATTGCTTGTGCTATGAGGGCTCAATCAGTAGGTCTGGAATTAGCCTGAGGTTTCCTTCTGAAATAGGAAATGTACTTGCATTACACAGACTCTGGGTCAAGGCAGGAAACGTACAGACCGAGTGTTACTTTGTAAACATGGACCAGGAGTTTGGGGGCGGTTTGTATCATCTAGTCAGCATTGTTTGTTAGTTACAGTGAGATGGACGGTTTGTACTTGCTCTCAGTGAGGCTCGGGAGGGCTCTAGTGTTGGGTCCAATTATGTAGTAGAATTATGCCTCCATACAGAAAAATTCAAAAAGCAAATAAGCAACCCAGCTGAGACTCCATTTTAGTCTTTCTGGTTCCAATGTGTTCCGTGAGCATATTGGTGCTTCCTGATCCAAGAGAGAAAGTGCACCTTCCAGAGGGGGGCTGAGGAGCCCACAACCAGCCCCTCGGAGTGCTCATGGTGAGGCAGGCTCTGGCTGAGGCGCACATCCTTATTTAGCGCTGTTGCTGTATTGTATGCTCTCAAAAAAATTCCAGGCATTTTACCTTCATTAAAAAATATCAGAAGTTTGTAGACATTTAGATGGGCTCTACTTGATTTTTTGAACTTCTGCCTTCAAATTTTTTTAAAAAATAAAGACTTTTTAAGAGCAGTTTTAGATTCACCGCAAAATTGAGAGAAAGGGGAAGAGATTTCTTGCATATTCCAGTGCTCACACAGGCAGTGGCCCTCATGACTGACACGGCCGTCTGCAGCGGTAGATTTGGTGCGATCGGTGAACCTGCACTGAACATCATGATGACACGATGTCTGCAGTTACGGCAGGGTTCACTCGTGGTGTCGCCCACCCTCAACGCACAGCCTGCATGTGTCGACCACTGTCGTGGCATACAGAGCATTTTCACCGCTCTGCAAGTCCCCTGTGCTCTCTGCCTGTGTGCATCCCTTCCCTCAGGCCCCAGTCCCAGCAACCTTTGATCTTTTTGTCTCCATAGCTGTGCTCTTTCAGATTGGCTTCTTTTGTAGCAGCTAACTCCCGTTTTTGGCTTCTGAACACCCAGCTTCCCATAAGGACTCCTCAAGGACACCTCAAGGCTAGAGTTATTTTCACATCAGCTTCTGTACCTCCTGCTTTTGCCACGTAGGGTAGGGTGTCTGGAGAGCAATAAAAACCCTGCGCAGCCAAGGTTCCGGGCTCAGAATTTGGAGACTGCCTCCTCTGGGCCCGCGAGCGTAAATAAAGGCTCGTGTTCCGCCATCTCCACCGCGTGTGAGTTCTTTCTCCCGCAACACTTTCACTTAGTAATATGCATTTACATTTTCTCTGTGTCTTGTCATGGCTTGGTGGCTCACTTCTTTTTAGCTTGGATAATAGTCTATTGTCTGAATTTACTAGTTCATCCACGCACCTGCTGGATGACATCTGGGCTGCTTCCAAGTTTGGGAATTATAAAAGAAGCTGGGGCAAACATGTATGTGAAGATTTTTGTGTGAACATCAGTTTTTAACTCCTTTATGTAAATAGCAAGGGACATGATAGCTAGGCTGTGTGGTAGGAATATGTTTAGTTTTGTAAGAAACCACCAAACTGTCTTCCAATGTGACTGTTCCATTTCACATTCACCTCAACAGTGAATGAGAGTTCCCGTTGCTGCACATCTTTGACTGCATTTGGTGCTGTCAGTGTTTCAGAGTTTGGCCGTGCTGATGGATGTGCAGTGGTATTAATAGTTGTTTTAATTGCATTTCCCTGGTGACATGTGATGTGGAGCATCTATCTTATCCTTTTCCTGCAAAACACTGTAAATTTTTAAGCATTGTCATTCTGGCTCCTGTGAGTCTTCTTTAGCAATTATTCTCTGTTTAATGGTCATTATTAGAGCCTGCTATTGGCAGTTTCTTTTTTTCTTTAAGTATTTTTTTTAATCCTCACCTGAGGGTATGCTTACTGATTTAGGAGAAAGAGTGAGAGTGAGAGAGAGAAACATCAATATGAGAGAAACATCATTGGTTGTCTCCTGCACATGCCCTGATTGGGGGTCAAACCCACAACCATTGGGTGCACAGGACAAGCTCCAATGATCTGGCCGACCCAGCCAGGGCGGAGGTTTCTTTTGTGTACTTGCAGAATATAGTATTTGTATCTTTAATTTTTAGAAATTAAAATTAAACCATCAGTAATTTTGATGCTTTGCTTTTTAAAAAAATTATGTGAATATATATGTTAGTTTTGGTTTTAAACTAAATTAAAGGAAACAGTCAACATGCAAATGTCCCTGGGTTAAACTTTTAAAAATCTTACAGCTCTCTATAAATTTATATTATTTTACAAATTTTCAAATTGCAGCAAAGTTAAATACCATTTGTGGAAATTTTTTGGGTGCCACTCATGAAAAAGTGCTTTTAATTAGAGGTGTCTGTAGAATTTATGACAACCCAAGTGCCAGGAATATTTAGGGCATTTTTTAATCTGCTGTATATTATTCAGTGCATGACATGTTTTCCCTCCCATTTTCCTTCATGTTTAAGATTCTTACAGAATTTTCTTTCAAAAGTATGAAATCCATTCTCCAAGATCACATTTGACTTTACCACCACTCAAGGCTTTGCCTGGGGGAGGCCCTGAGTAGCAGCCCATTTGTTCTGTTTTAGCAGACTGCACCTGTGCTTGTGTGATTGGCTGCATTTCGTGACTCCCCCTCAGACTAGATACTTTTAAATGGCTATTTTTGCTTTGTTAAGAGCCAGAGGTATTTGTCTCTGGGCATTGGTGGCTGAGAATAGGGTATGGCCATCCTAGCCCTGAAGGAATGTGTAGTATTTGAATGGTGTGATGGACAAACGAGGGGCCAGGAAACCGGAAGTCATCTTCCACTGCTGTAAATAGACAAGGTCCCGCCTCCATCACGATGTGTTATGACAGTATAATAGAAGTTCATAAGTTAGGGTCTTTTCACTATTGCAGTGCAGTCGAATCTCACAGTAAAATAGCAAATCTGCTTCCTAATATTTTCAAAAGTTCCTTGAAGAGTGTTATTACTTTGGATTTTAAAAACAAGGTATTTGTTTTTCTTTCTTTTTCAATTTTTTAAATTTATTTTTAGAGAGATGGGGAGGGAAGGAGAAAGAGAGCAAGAGAAACATCCATGCGAGAGAGAAACATCAATCAGTTGCCTCTTGTACATGCCCCAACTGGAACTGGACCTGCAACCGAGGCATGTGCCTTGACCAGGAATCAAACCAGCAACCTTTCACTTTGTGGGATGATGCTCAACCAGCTGAGCCCACTGATCAGGGTTAAACAAGGAATTTCTTAGTGAATAGCTTTTCAGAATCTAATCTGTGGAAAGTAGAGAGCAGTAGGGGTGCATGCCCATGTGTCTGTGTTCACCCCATAGACTGTGTTGTCTGGCTCACACATCTGCTGTGGTCTGTGAAAGCAGGCCCACTCATTTTTCACCATCAAATTTTCTCAATTTTAATATCTTCCATGAGGTTAACTTTTGAGTTTTAAATGTTAGAACACATTCATGGTTTAGTTGGCTTTCCAGAGAACTTCTGTCCTGTGGATCAATGGAATTCTCTCTTCTTATGTGTATAATAATATCTCTTACCTTTAACAATCCTTTTAAAATGTCTCTCTGATATGTTAGCTGGGCTATTTAATAGTGTCTACTGTGCTGTGATATGCATGAACATGAATTCATAAAGAGAGTCAGTCTGACAGAAGCACGAAGTCAAGATCCCCTAGAGGGCTTCACAATACCATGAGAAACTGAAAGGGCAGTGGGGATCTTAGGGCACATTCGGGAGTCACCCAGCATTCACCAATATGGTAGAGTGGGGAGTATCAAAGACTCACGGAGGGAATAGTGATTTTGATCCACTGAGTTCTCATTCAGTACAACTGCACTGAACTTCCACTTGAACATCTAGCCTCATAGTTACTTCTCATTGTTGTGTGTGAAACACAAGTGAGGATGAGGTTCTAGTCCCTCCTTCAGCTGCTGTCAGTCCAGATACTCCAAGGAAGGTGACACTGATAGGAGGCAGAAGAAACACTTGAAAACAGAGAGGATATGGAAATCATCCGTACTTTCCCAACTATGGCCAGACCATTCAGTAAAATCATGCTTTTCCTTCACAGGTCAAGAGAGTCCAGTTCATAAGAAATTCAAGCAATTCTGTTTTCATAATCATTAACACCTGGCTTTCAATTAGCAGAAATGCCTCACATTTTTAAAAATAAGAACATCCAAAATCAACAGAACTTTTAAAACAAAGCATATAAAAACTGAGACAGACTGTATCAGCTTTATGTTCGTTCATCAGTGCTACAACAGACTGCATTGAAAGTAAGACAAATAGGAAATTAACAATTTGGAAATTTGTTAAGAAGTCTGTGTAATGCATTTATGTTTAATATTTAACTTTTTTCTATCACGATTCAGCACAAGTAAGATTGATAGGGTCTAGATCCCTGATGTGAAGTATATGACATAAAATCTAAGTATTTCACCACACACGCACACACACACACACACACACAGCTGTAGTCACCAACACAAAGTCTACTAAAACAAAACCAAAAACCCAGGAATGTAGACAATATTATGTGTGTGAATGAATGACACTGAAGGCCCCCTTTCTTCAACATAAGTGTTTCAGAGTAACAGAAATTAACAACTTCTAGTACCTATCATATGCTGTGTGCTTTACTTACATTTCTTTTTTTAAAGTTAGTTAATTGGCATATATTTTATTTTTTAATATATTTTATTGATTATGCTATTAGTTGTCCCATTTCTCACCCATCATTCCCCTTCACCCTGCACACCCCCTCCCACACACATTCCCCCCTTTAGTTCATGTCCATGTGTCATAAGTTCTTTAGCTTCTACATTTCCCACACTATTCTTGCCCTCCCCCTATTTTCTACCTACCGTCTATGCTACTTATTCTCTGTACCTTTTCCCCCTCTCTCCTCCTCCCACTCCCCTGTTGCTAACCCTCCATGTGATCTCCATTTCTGTGTTTCTGCTCATGGTCTGGCTGTTTGCTTAGTTTGCTTTTGCTTTAGGTGTGGTTGTTAGTATCCATGAGTGTGCTGTCTTTTTACTGTCATATTTTTATCTTCTTATTCTTAGATAAGCCCCTTCAACATTTCATATAATAAGGGCTTGGTGATGATGAACTCCTTTAACTTGACCTTATCTGAGAAGCACTTTATCTGCCCTTCCATTCTAAATGACAGCTTTGCTGGATAGAGCAATCTTGGACGTAGGTCCTTGACTTTCATGACTTGGAATACTTCTTTCTAGCCCCTTCTTGCCTGGAAGGTCTCTTTTGAGAAATCAGCTGACAGTCTGATGGGAACTCATTTGCAGGTGACTGTCCCCTTGTCCCTTGCTGCTTCTAGAATTCTCTCCTTCATTTTAATCTTGGGTAATGTAATTATGATGTGCCTTGGTGTGTTCCTCCTTGGGTCCAACTTCTTTGGGACTTTCTGAGCTTCCTGGACTTCCTGGAAGTTTATTTCCTTTGCCAGATTGAGGAAGTTCTCCTTTATTATTTGTTCAAATAAGTTTTCCACTTGTTGCTCTTCTTCTTCCCCTTCTGGTACCCTTGTAATTTGGATGTTGGGATGTTTAAAGATGTCCTGGAGGTTCCTAAGCCTCTCCTCATTTTTTTGAATTCTTATTTCTTCCTTCTTTTCTGTTTGGTTGTTTCTTTCTTCCTTCTGGTCCACTCCATTGATTTAAGTCCCAGTTTTCTTCCCATCACTATTGGTTCCCTGTGCGTTTTTCCTCATTTCACTTATTGTAGCCTTCATTTGTTCATGTAATTTGCCACCAAAATCAACCAATTCTGTGAGCATCCTGATCACCAGTGCTTTGAACTGTGCTTCTGATAGGTTGGCTATCTCTTGGTCACTTAGATGAATTGGCTCGGGGGCTTTGATCTGTTCTCCTGTTTGGGCTATTTATTTATTTATTTATTTATTTGGTCTGGTTGCAGCTGTTATGTAGTAAGGGGCAGAGCCTTAGGTGTTCCCAAGGGCGGGGCAGCCCAGTTGCTTGGTTGTGACACTGTCTGTGGGGGCAGGGTCAGAGAGGGAACAATGGTGTTTGCTCTGCTCTCTCTTGGATTTTAGTCCCTTCTGCTGCTTCCCCTTTGCCTGGATTATCTGCAAGCGAATGTGGGACCACCTGGCCAGCCAGCGCCTTGTGTGGTCTCACTGGGTCTGCCCCTTGCCACCCTGTGCTGGGATCTGCTAGCTGCTGTCTGTGTGCCTGGGTCCGCCAACCTCCACTTTTTCCTGCTGCCACTCTGCTGCTATTACTGGTCTGGATGAATGGTTGTCAGACTTCTGTACAGTTCAATTTTCTATCAGTTCTGATTGTTTTCTTGTTTCTAAATCTTTGTTGTCCTTAATTTTGGTTGTGCGAAGAGGCACAGTGTGTCTACCTATGCCTCCATCTTGGCCAGAAGTCTACATTTCTTATTTAATCCATGTAATGACCACAGAAGTTAATTATTATTTTCCTTATTTTACCCTTGTGAGAAAACTGACATAGTTAGAAACTTAGACATCTTATCAAAAGCAGCTAAGCTCTGGGACTTCCAGCCAAGATGGAGGCATAGGTGGACACACTGTGCCTCCTTTCACAACCAAGATTAAGGACAACCAAAAAACCCAACCAGGACAGATAGAAAATTGAATTGTACAGAAGTCTGACAATGATTCACTTTAACCCATAAGAAGGGCAGAGTTGGCAGCCTGCAGAGAGGAGTCGGCACAGAGGTCACGGTGGGAGAAGGCTGGTGGTCCCGGGCACACAGTCACCCCAGGCGCACAGGCTGCAGTTGCCAAACATGAGGAGAAAATGAGCAGACCAAGTGGGGCACACAAGGTGGCTGACCGTGGACACACATTCATGTACAGATAAACCAGATGAAAATGGGCAGCAAGACGGACTGCACAACGCAGGGCCCCAGCATCAGGAAGTGAAGCATGGAGGCACCGATTGAAAACACTTGTGGGGGCTGAGGTGCTGGGAGAAACTCCCAGCCTCACAGGAGAGTTTGTTGGGGAGACCAATGGGGTCCTAGAACATATACAAGCCCACCGAGGTGGAAATCAGCACCAGAAGGGCCCAATTTCCTTGTGGGAAACAGCAGAAGGGACTGAAATATGAGAGAGAGTGGATAAAGTGCCATTGTTCCCTCTCAGACCCCACCTCCACATACAGTGTCAAAACCCAGCTACTGGGCTGCCCCACCCTGGTGAACACCTAAGGCTCTGCCCCTCACTATGTAACAGCCACAACCAGACAAAAAATAAACAAAACAAAACACCAAAACCAAGGATGGCTCAAACAGGAGAACAGATCGGGGCCCCAGAGCGAATTTATCTAAGCGACCAAGAGGTAGCCAACCTATCAGAAGCACAGTTCAAAGCACTGGTAATCAGGATGCTCACAGAATTGGTTGATTTTGGCCACAAATTAGATGAACAAATGAAGGCCACAATAAGTGAAATGAAGGAAAACTGCACAGGGAACCAATAGTGATGGGAAGAAAACTGGGACTCAAATCAATGGAGTGGACCGGAAGGAAGAAAGAAGCAACCAAACAGAAAAGAAGGAAGAAAAAAGAATTCAAAAAAATGAGGAGAGGCTTAGGAACCTCCAGGACATCTTTAAACATCCCAACACCCGAATTATAGGGGTACCAGAAGGGGAAGAAGAAGAGCAACAAGTGGAAAACTTATTTGAACAAATAATAAAGGAGAACTTCCCCAATCTGGCAAAGGAAATAAACTTCCAGGAAGTCCAGGAAGCTCAGAGAGTCCCAAAGAAGTTGGACCCAAGGAGGAACACACCAAGGCACATCATAATTACATTACCCAAGATTAAAATCAAGGAGAGAATTCTAGAAGCAGCAAGGGATAAGGGGACAGTCACCTGCAAATGAGTTCCCATCAGACTGTCAGCTGATTTCTCAAAAGAGACCTTCCAGGCAAGAAGGGGCTGGAAAGAAGTATTCCAAGTCATGAAAGTCAAGGACCTACGTCCAAGATTGCTCTATCCAGCAAAGCTGTCATTTAGAATGGAAGAGCAGATAAAGTGCTTCTCAGATAAGGTCAAGTTAAAGGAGTTCATCATCACCAAGGCCTTATTATATGAAATGTTAAAGGAACATATCTAAGAAAAAGAAGATAAAAAATATGACAGTAAAAAGATAGCACACTCACAGATATTATCACAGATATTAACAACCACACCTAAAACAAAAGCAAACTAAGCAAACAGCCAGATCATGAGCAGAACCACAGAAATGAAGATCACATGGAGGGTTAGCAACAGGGGAGTGGGAAGAGGAGAGAGGGGGAAAAGGTACAGAGAATAAGTAGCATAGATGGTAGGTAGAAAATAGGGGGAGGGCAAGAATAGTGTGGGAAATGTAGAAGCTAAAGAACTTATGACACATGGACATGAACTAAAGGGGGGGAATGTGGTTGGAGGGGGTGTGCAGGGTGGAGGGAAATGATGGGGGAGAAATGGGACAACCATAATAGCATAATCAATGAAATATAATTAAGAAAAGCAACTAAGTTTTATCACACTACCTCACCCCCATCTTCCTCTTTCTTAAAAAATGGTGATTTATTTTTATCACATAACAAGAAGTCCAGAGACAGGCAATTGCTGATTGGTTGATTCAGCAACTCAACAAGTGATGGCTAATTTTTTTGCAAATCTCTTGGCTTTTCCGTCATGTCTGCAGGAGGTAGTTCCATCACTCCCTGTATTCAAGAGAGAAAGAAAAGGACAGGAATGGGTCGCACCAGCCACATATGTCCCTTTTTATAAGGAAAGAGAAATTTTCACATAGGTTCCTGCTTACTTAAAAATTTTTTTAAAAAATAATAATGTATAGCAACAGATAAGAAGGTACACAGTGTGAGCATACAGCTCATGGTTGTCACAAAATAAACACCTCGGACAAGCGAGAGAACACTGTCAGCATCCAGGAGATGGTCTGCCTGCTAGCACTTTCCTAATCATTACCATGGTCATTCCCGAGATGTGAGCATCCTCCTGATTTTTATAAAAACCATTTCAGTGCTTTTCTGTATTCTTTTATTACCTAATTGTGCCTAAACACATATAGCTTAATATTACAAGTTTTTTAGTACTTTTAAAAATAAATGTGACTGTACTGTATTTATTATTTTGGGTCTTTTTCTTTCAATATTTTGTTTTTAACATATATTAAATTTATTCTTTGTAATCACAGTTTGTTCATTTTTATTCCTGTGCATGTAATATTCTATTGTATTAATACACTTCAATTTATTTACTAATTATATCATTGGAGAGCATTTAGATTGTTTTTAGTTTTTGGCTAATGCTAATAAAACTGTAGTAGACATTGTTACTAATGTTTCTTCTTGGATATGGGAATACATTTCTATTCAATATTCACAGCTGTATATTGAAGCTGACTCCTACTAGTTCACAAGAACCAATTATACTCATCTCTTTCCAATTCCAAGTTCAGTGACATTTTATTGGTAGCTTGCAATTAGCCATTGTAAGGATGTTTACTTCATGAAAATCAGCAAGTACTACAAATAAGAAGTCATACCTTCCACCAGATGTCTGGATATTTATTTAGAAATGGATTTTCTTAGTCATTGGTTATGCATATTTTTTAAATTTAAGTGTATGGAAGCAAACTGTTTACAAAGAAGTTATACCAATTTATATTCTCATCAGCAATGGATGATGATGCACAGTTTCCCAGATCCTTGCAATCTTTTAATTTTATCTATTCTGAGGAATGTGTACTTGCATTTCATTGTGTTTTTCATTCGCATCTTCCTGGTGACTAATAAGTTTATAGCCCAATTGGATATATTCTTGTGAATTGTTTGTTCAAATCTCTTTATTAGTTTTCATTTGGTTGTCTGTTGAGCAGTTGACTTATAGGAGTACTTTATATAGTAATGTGGATATGAATCTTCTTTTGGATTTATATGTTACAAATATTTCTTCTTTGAACTTGCCTTTTTATGTTGATAATGGTATATTTGGATGGGCAGTAGTTTTCAATTTTAATGTAGTTCTGTTTGTCAGCCTTTTCCTTTATGGTTAATACCTTTTGTGTCTTTTTAAAGAAGTCCTACGCTACCTTGAGGTTATAATGATACAACCTTTGTTGTAAATCATGTATCCACATTATCCTTTCACCTGATCTATTTCATTGATGTATTTGTGTTACATTGAGGCAGTACCTCATTGTCTTAATTATTGTTGCTTAATAATAAGTATTAAAATCTAGGAAAGAAATCCTCTCATCTTCCTCAAAAGTATTTCAGCTACTCTTGGGCTTTGGCCATTTGCATTTATACATAAATTTTTAGAATACACTTGAAAATGTCAAATGTCAAGTTTTTTAAAAAAGATTTTATTTATTTATTTTTAGAGGGGGAAAGGGAGGGAAAAAGAGGGGGAGAGAAACATCAATGTGTGGTTGCCTATCACGTGGCACCCACTGGCAACCTGACCTGCAACCCAGGCATGTGTCCTGACTGGGAATCGAACTGGCGACCCTTTTGGTTCTCAGCCCACGTTCAATCCACTGAGCTACACTAGCAAGGTCAAATGTGAAGTTTTAATCTCTTTCTCTGTCTTTCTCTCCCTGTCACATGCACACACACATACTCCCTCCCCAACACACTCCTGTCCATGTTTTTGTTAGGAACAGTGGTCTCATTGACATTTGATGTAATTACTTACTTAATTTTGTTGAATCCATTAGCTTATTAAAAGTTTTGTATTTCCATGCTGTTCAATATTTTTCTCCATATTTATTTATTTTCTCTCAATATTTATTTCCCTCTACTGGTGTGGAAATTCAACCCTTCTATTCTAATGGTTTTCTGAGTGAAAGCACAGGTACCATTCACTTAGCAATGTCTGATATTAATTGATATCTTCTCCCTCTTCCTAGAAAATGCAAGGGCCCTTAAGAACTCTAAGCCATTTGCATATCTTCCAACTATGTTGTCATATATTTTACTTCAAATATATAATATTGTTTTTACAGGGTTACTATATAGTTACTACATCTTCATATATATCTATGTATTCATATATGGTAAATATATATTACACATATACATATAATATACATATATAAATACATGGTAAACATATATTTACCATATATGAATACCATGTATGAATACACATGAGTATCTATATCTGTCTCTACCTATCTCTGCCTGCTTTCTAACCTTTTCCCAATACTTTTCATTTTTTCCTGCACTTTTGAGTTTCATCTGGGATTATTTTCTCAAGAACTCCATGTTATTTCCTTTTATTTTGTTTTTTAAAAATATATTTTAATGATTATGCTATTAGAGTTGTCCCATTCCCCCCTTCATTCCCCTCCACCCTGCACACCCCCTCCCACCCACATAGCCCCCCTTTAGTTCATGTCCATGTGTCATAAGTTCTTTAGCTTCTACATTTCCCACACTATTCTTGCCGTCCCTCTATTTTCTACCTACCATCTATGCTACTTATTCTCTGTACCTTTTCCCCCTCTCTCCTCCTCCCACTCGCCTGTTGCTAACCCTCCATGTGATCTCCATTTTTGTGTTTCTGCTCCTGGTCTAGCTGTTTGCTTAGTTTGCTTTTGTTTTAGGTGTGGTTGTTAGTATCTGTGAGTTTGCTGTCTTTTTACTGTTCATATTTTTTAACTTCTTTTTCTTAGATAAGTTCCTTTAACATTTCATATAATAAGGGCTTGGTGATGATGAACTCCTTGAACTTGACCTTATCTGAGAAGCACTTTATCTGCCCTTCCATTCTAAATGACAGCTTTGCTGGATAGAGCAATCTTGGATGTAGGTCCTTGCCTTTCATGACTTGGAATACTTCTCTCCAGCCTCTTCTTGCCTGGAAGGTCTCTTTTGAGAAATCAGCTGACAGTCTGATGGGAACTCCTTTGTAGGTGACTGTCCCCTTATCCCTTGCTGCTTCTAGAATTCTCTCCTTCATTTTAATCTTGGGTAATGTAATTATGATGTGCCTTGGTGTGTTCCTCCTTGGGTCCAACTTCTTTGGGACTTTCTGAGCTTCCTGGACTTCCTGGAAGACTATTTCCTTTGCCAGATTGGGGAAGTTCTCCTTTATTATTTGTTCAAATAAGTTTTCCACTTGTTGCTCTTCTTCTTCCCCTTCTGGTACCCTTGTAATTTGGATGTTGGGATGTTTAAAGATGTCCTGGAGGTTCCTAAGCCTCTCCTCATTTTTTTGAATTCTTGTTTCTTCCTTCTTTTCTGTTTGGTTGTTTCTTCCTTCTGGTCCACTCCATTGATTTAAGTCCCAGTTTCCTCCCACCTCTATTGGTTCTCTGTGCATTTTTCTTCATTTCACTTATTGTAGCCTTCATTTGTTCATCTAATTTGCGGCCAGAATCAACTGATTCTGTGAGCATCCTGATCACCAGTGCTTTGAACTGTGCATCTGATAGCTTGGCTGTCTCTTTGTCACTTAGATGTATTTGCTCTGGGGCTTTGATCTGTTCTTCCATTCAGGCCATTTTTTGCGGGGAGAGGGGTCTGGTCTTGCCTGTGAGGGGCAGAGCCTTAGGTGTTTACCAGGGTGGGGCAAGCCAGTTGCTGGGTGTGACAGTGTATGTGCAGGTGGGATCAGAGGGAACAACGGCTCTTGCTCCACTCTTTCTTGGATTTCAGTCCCTTCCATCGCTTCCCCTAGCAAATTGGGTCTTTCTGGTGCCTTTTCCCGGGTGGGTGGGCCTGTGTATGTTCTAGGACCCTGTGGTCTCTTCAACATACTCTCCTGTGAGGCTGGGAGTATCTCCCAACACCTCAGCCCCCACTGGTGTTTTCAATCAGGGCTTTTAGGCTTTATATCCCCGGCTCTGGGGCCCTGGGTTGTGAGGTCTGTCTCGTTCCCCATTTTCCCCTGGTTTATCTGTGTGTGAATTTGTGCCCATGGTCAGCTATCTTGCATGCCTCACTGGGTCTGCCTGTTGCCACCCAGCACCTGGGGTTCTCCAGCTGCTGCCTGCATGCCCGGGTCCGCTAGCCACTGCTTTCTTCTGCCGAAACCCCTCTTCCCGGCTGCCAGCTCTGCCCCTCTTCCTTACAGTTCAGTTTTCTGTCAGTTCTGTTGATTTTTGTTTCTAAATTTTTGTTGTCCTAAATTTTGGTTGTGCGAGGAGGCACAGTGTGTCTACCTATGCCTCCATCTTGGCCGTGAATCCATGTTATTTCCTTTTGTGCGTGTCTTCGGATGATGAGGTCTCTTAGTTTTTGTTTTCTTTCTTTTTTTTTTAATTTGAAAAATTTTTTTATTAAATTTTATTTTAATTGTTGTTCTTATACAGTCTTCTGTTTTCTACTCCCATCCTGACCCTCCGCCCCAGCCCTCCCCAGCTCCCTTCCATTTCCACCCCCCCCTAGCTTTTGTCCATATGTCTTTCATACTTGTTGCTCTAATCCCTTCCCCTTTTCCCTGGATATTCCTATCCCTCTCCTCTCTTGTTCTCAATTTCAGTGTCTTTGGTTATATTATGCTTGTTTGTTTGTTTTTTTGATTAGATTCCTGTTAAAGGTGAGATCATATGGTATTTGTCTCTCACCTCCTGGCTTATTTCGCTTAGCATAATGCTCTCCAGTTCCATCCATGCTGTCGCGAAGGGTAGGAGCTCCTTCTTTCTGCTGCGTAGAATTCCATTGTGTAAATGTACCATAGTTTCTTGATCCATTCATTTATTGATGGGCACCTAGGTTGCTTCCAACACTTGGCTATTGTAAATTGTGCTGCTATGAACATTGGGGTGCATAGGATCCTTTGG